>JALIZH010007035.1:0-13507 GCA_030522465.1 Rhipicephalus appendiculatus
CCGAGATTATAGCTAAAGAGAGGCGTCCTTTGTCCAAGATGCCTTGTAGACAGGTTAACGTGCCATTAAAGATAGCCTGCCTTCAGGTTAGTGCGGACATAATAAACAGAAAATAAAAGGAAATAAAGACATCCATGGTGCTGCTGTACCAACACAACTGACTTACCGCTATGCGTTTCCCGTTTACGGGCATGTCCGGTTTCCTATGTCAAAATGATGATTCAATTTCAATATATGCATCTCCGGTCTTGTAATTCATACATGGTTTCCAACTGAGTACAAAAATAAAGAAATCGCTATTAAAATATAAAATATAAAAGGAATATATATGTAAATAAAACAAAACTAATATAAAATGCGACAAATGAATTCAAGATGCGGAAAAACAAACATGCGTTAACTTCAAACTCACCAGAGAATGCAATATTACATTCATTTAATCTCTGCCCCATGATTTAGTTGGCAGGCAAAATTCTGTCCTAAGGTTGCCACATCATGCGTTTTCTGTCGCCAAACCACTCTCTGTTTCGCTGGTAACAGAAAGTTTTATTGTATGAAGCTTAGCTGTTCATTTTAGATGCGAAGCAGCTATTTGACTAGGCTGTGTAACACTGTCCCTCCCTCCCTGCGTACGAACGCGCCGCAACGCGCTCCCCTCACCGCAGGTGTTGGAGCGGTGCCAAGTAGGTCACGCCGCAGCTGCGCGTTGACGTCACGCTCCCCTCGCAGTGCGCGCTGACGTCACTCTCTCCCTCGCCTGCCGCGCGCTCGCCGGAGCGCCCGCAGCTTCCGCCTGACGCGCAGCGACAAGACCTACGCCAGCCATCGCTTCAAACGAATCTTCCAGCGCTCACCGCAGCACCCGCGTTAGCGCCGTTAAACCCGTGACGCCACCCGTGCGCAACGCTGCTGCTTCGCATCCCATCAGGGTTCCCTTTGGGAAGATGCACCTAATTTTTACTTCATCGTTCACTGACTCGCGCAAGCACACAGGGACAAGAAAAGACTTACAAGGACAGGCGCTTTTTTACTTTGACAATTTGTTTTTTGCTGCAGGACTTGTAGAAATGGAGTAGGCGAGGTAATATAAGCCTCAACCTCTCCACAGTAAGCCAGTTAAAACAAAACAGAACAAAACAGCTTAAGTAATATGGAGCTATTAAGCTTAGCAAAAGGTTTTGAGTTTAGTAGTCATGAATGTAGTCCGTTGATTACAAGTTCTAATATTTTTATCGCTGCTATCTTACTTTCGCAGTTGATAAAACAAGGGTAGGAATGGGAGCAAGAAGTAGCACCGCCCAAGTCGTCTTATAATGGGAAATATTTAACGTTTGTGAAGTGTGCTTTTTCAACTGACACACTTACCCTGATATTTTAGTCTCCTGTAAAGCGTGCTTTGCCTGTAAGGCATATGTGTCACTTGAAGAAGCATGCTTTACAAGGCGATTGGTTGTATTGTTAGCCAACTGGCACGCCGCAGGCTCCAATAACATCAGTATTAATCTACCGATACCTATGTTGGCCTACATGGACATAAAAATTAATAAAATCTCCAGCTTTTCACATATAAAAATATTCGTCAAGAAAGTCGTCAGGGCTGCATTTTTTTCACCTCTTGATCAACTACACCAGCATCAAATGAAGGTTGAAGTAGACTTTAAAATAAAGTAAATCCAAAGGAAATGTATAAAATTTCATGAGCCAGCGATAGATGTCGACATGCAAGGCATGCAGAGGGGAGATAGAGAGATAAATATAGAGAGTGAGAGAGAAAGAAAGAGAGGCCAAATAAAACACAAAGCGTGGTTTAAAGGAAGAACAGGAATGAGAAATATCGCCCAAGACTCCTTGGCTCTGGACCATGCTCCCGCAAGAGTTGCAGAACAGAGTGTCATTCTAAGACCCACTCTTAGTGTCTTACGTTTACTTCTTGTTGAACATTGGTGTTTCGCAGCTTGTTCCTGGCATCAAGCAAATCAGAACGACCCGTTGCGTGGTTATCAAGTACAGCCGAATTACGTAATTCACGCAGAGAGAGTAGTTTACGTAACGTTAACGCTGGCTTGATGGAGGTGACGGAGTTGTTTCGTCGTGGCAGAGATTGGTTGCCATTAGTGTCCTAAGCTGAGTCTCATACAGCCCGCTTTTTGTTTTCCCTTATGCGCAAAGAAGGCTCAACTTCACTGTCAGTTGCAGTGCCTTTTGTAAACGTCATAATCCACCCCCATACCTCGAATAGTCTGAATCCCGCATACACACCTTTCTTCAAGCGCTGGCATTCTTCGGGAGATTACCCAGCAATAAATAATGCCTACTTTGATGAACTTGTACAAGCTACTTCTCAGCAGGCACTTTTTCCCTCGTGTACTTTTGCTGTTCATCCAACCCTACGCACGGTGATTTACGTCACATGTGCTGTATCTTACATACGGGGTTTGTTTGTATTATGCCACTGCGAGCATTTTACGATATCTATAATTCAAGCTCTACTACCCCCCCCCCCCCCCCCCCCAAGAAAAAAAAAGCATGCGATTCGGCAACGCTATCATTATGAACGAGTCGTCGGACGGTGATAAACGGCAAGCCCGCTTGAAGTAACTAACCTGCGGCAGTCTCCGGTTAATCATCCACACACTGAACACGACGTACCTATCATAAAAACAAAAATCAGATAAGCAAAAATATTGTTTTGAAGCACTAAATCCTTTTTTAAGCATTACAGCTGCGCCTAATGCATGCTTCGACGCGATGCCCACGGTGAAAGTAGAGCACACGCAATGCAGCGGTTACTACAAAAGAGAGAAAAATGCATGCTAAATAGCGTTACGATTTATTTGGTCAGTGCAATTTTTGTCAAACTAATTCGGGAGTACAGTGAAATGGGATAGTTTGGTACTGGTTCATTATGTTACAGCACGGTTAGCACGAAGAAAAAGCTGTAAGGCTGTCGTCTAAAATGTGTCCAGTCGTTTGTGCGCCTTAGATTTTTCCTCGTTTATGACGCGCTGTAACATAATAAACTAATTAAGCATTGGCCAGTTTCACTGCGTATGCTTAGGACCCCTTCGATCACGGCAACCATGTTACAACTGCTTTATGACTGTACAAAGAGGGGCACGGCATAAACAGTGTAAACTGCACGGCAAAATTAGGAGCAAACGCTTGTCGTCATAATCTCTGAAAAATAACGTCTTGTCATAATGTGCTTGCTCACTTTTAAAGAGCATCAAAGGAAAAGCAGGACTGGAAACCCAGTTTCACAGCAGTGAAGGAGAGAAAAGAGGGGATGAAAAGAATAAGGCAAGTTGTAAAGACATTAATACAGTTTCTTAGCGACCCATCATTGCAAATTTACTTGCCTGAGTTTGAAAAATATATTTTTATTTTTTAAGTGGCATCCCTTGTAAATTATTTTGAGTGCATGGGCGCGTGCGTATGTGTGTGCGTGTTAGCTAACATGGCAAGTTGGTGCGAAGCAACTTTCATTCTTAGAGTTGAAAAAAAAAAGAAAGTGAAGACATGGTTCTTATATATAAAGACCTCTGTTTAGAAAGCTGCAAGCATGCGATGGAGAAAAAGAAAGGTGGAATGCATCGTTATAAAAAAGACAAAAAAAGAAAGCCCTGCGAAATTGATCGAAAGTGTATAAGTGAATAGGCATAAAACAAAACTTAATACAGAAACTCAAATGTGTTATTCAATGAACTTACCCAATTGTAAACTCGTAAAATAGCCAGAGTGAATTAACGCATTTGCATTTGTTTGAAAACATGAACATTTACTTCGAGCCAAGTTTGTTCATTAAGCCGGCAAGGTTAATTATTCGTTAAGGACAGTGGTAGTGCACGCAGCGTTTAATGCTTAACCACCGAAAGGAGATGAAACCGAGAACAGGAAAGCGTGGGGAGATACATAGAGTGAATAACACTGCTCGTTCTCAAAGCCTGCCCTGATTTATTTTTCAGCAACTCTACCACGAAACAAAGGAGAACGTGCATCACATGGCCGGCTTTGTTGTTCTTTTTTTTCTGTACGCATTGCGCTGTCCTTTTCTCTTGTTCATTTTTTGTGTGTTACGGAATCACCGAGGTGATGCCTAATTAAAGCGCGAATGACCGCAGTTAATTGCCCGTTGCCGGGCAAGAGCAACGCGCAACCACACGAAAAATGGTGCGTAGGCCACAGATAGCCTGAATTACGGCAAGCCGGAATTTCCCATCTCTTTTTCATGGCAGCTGAGTTCATTTCGGAGAGTAATTCATGGTCCAGCTGCCCTTGCAAGATAATTCCGCAAAACACTCGTTACAAAATTAAAAAAGGCTCGTCATTTGCCAGGCGGAATGGGACGCGAAAATGCCTAGGTTCCTCTGAATATCATTTCGGTGTGCCGTGATGGAACTGCATGCGGCTGTTTATTTATTTATCTTAGACTTGTATTTCACAGTTGCGTAAGTGCATGGTAGTTTAGCAGATTCCTAGTAATATTTTGATGAAAAAATCCGTAAACAGGGGTTGTGTGCTCGAGCCGACGTTTCGACAAGTGGACTTGTCTTCTTCAAGGCCAGGATAGTAATCTTTTGTTACATATGAGGATTGAATGTTCTAATACTTCTTTTTGTGACCATGTGATGACAGGCCACGTTGAAAAGGCAGAGAAAGTAAATAGATAAAAGAAATACTAGTGTCGTATGGCGATTTATTAATAAAGCACTGACGATTTGTGCAGTCAAAGTAGCGCCGGTCCAGCAGGGAACGCAGAATCACCCGTGCACAGCGACCAACGCCCGAGCGTATCGTCTTTCTCCTCTTCACTACACTTGGCCCCGGGAGAGAAGATGAGCCATCCTGGCGTCTTAAGGCATGAGGCAGTATCAATGGGTCATAGTATGGTTTCAGTCTGCTGACATGAACCGTGTCACGACCACGATGTCTGAGGTCGTCGGACGGTGTCATGCAGGGTTCAACTATGTAGTTGACAGGGGAGGTGCGGCCTCTGATGCGGTAGGGGCCATCATAGGCGTGCAAGAAACTTGTTGGAAAGCCCAGGGCTGTGAGGCGGGATCCACAACCAAACGAGGGGGAACCAGTCGGGAAGTCTGGCGTAGATGCGTCGTTGTCTGCTAGCTCTTTTTGGAAGACCATCTCCGACAGCGATTGTCAGTTCACGAGCGAGCTGCCTACAGGTCCTCTGCGTATCTCGCTGCTTCAGACACCAGGGGATTGCATTCGGAAGCGTCGGGTCGGTATGGCAACAATGTGTCCATAGTACAAGAGGGCTCTCGTCCGTACAACAGGAAAAACGGCGAAAAACCTGTGGTAAGCTTGCGAGGCGGTATTGTATTGGCGTGTAAGTGACAAATGGCAAAACAGCGTCCCAGTTACTGTGATCCGACGCGACGTACATAGTTATCATGTCACCGAGTGTGCGGGTTGAACCTCTCCCGTCAAAGCCGTTCGTCTGTGGGTGGTATGCGGTAGATTTGCGGTGAATGATGTTGCATGCCGAGAGAAGGGCTTGTACAACGCCGGACAGGAAGACGCGCCCTCTGTCACTGAGAAGTTCTCGTGGTGCTCCATGTCGAAGAACGAAGTTTCGCAGAATAAATAATGCAACCTCACGCGAGCGTCGGCGGCTGGGAGTGCCGCAGTCTCTGCATAGGCGCGTCAAATGATCGACGCCGACAATTATCCATCTATTACCCAAGGAACTGCGAGGGAAGTGGGCCGTATAGGTCTATGCCGAGCTTTGATCAAAAGACTGAAGCAGGGCGCGGAAGCAGCCTCTGCGCTCTGGAAGGGCGCTGGTGAACTTTACGGCGCTGGCACGCCGTGCAAGCGCGGATATACTGGCATACAAAGAGATACATTCCACGCCAGTAGAAACGCTGCCTTAGACGAGTATACCATCTTCATAACGCCGGCGTGACCATGGTGAGGAGCAGCTTTATGGAAGTAAGCGCAGATGTCAGAACGCATGTGCCGCGGTATCACGAGCAGCCATTTGCGACCATCGGGCATATAATTTCTGCGGTAAAGGATGTTGTCGCCCTTGCACAGTAAAGTGGGCAAGCTTGGCGGCGAAGCTTTCACAGAAGAAGGTGTGGTTGAAGGATCCTGCAGGAAGCTGAGCATTGTTGAAAGCAGGGGGATCCTTGCGCTGTTCAACCGGCATATCCGTGACGTCGATGGTTGACATGTCTCGAAAAAGCGTTGATAAAGGGAAGCTGCGTCGGAAGGTATCGGCGACCGAGATAGCGCATCGGCGTCAGAGTGCTTCCTGTGCCGGATCTGTAGACAACACGAATGTCGTATTCTTGTAAGCAGAAGCGCCCATCGGCCAGGGCGACCTGATGGATCTTTCAACGAAGAAAGCCAGCAAAGGGCGTGATGGTCGGTAACGACGTCGAAAGTACGACCATATGAGGTACGGACGAAACTTGCCGAAGAGCCCAAATGATGGCCAAACACTCCTTTTCCGTCACAGAGTAGTTTGCTTCAACCCTCTTCAAACTGCGACTGGCATACTGCACGACGACGTACTCGTCGTAGCCATCTTTCCCGCTGAGCTAGGACTGCCCCAAGTCCGATCCCGCTAAGCGTCGGTATGGATCTCCGTAGGCGCTGTGGGATCGTAGTGTCGAAGAATAGGTGGTGATGTAAGTAGACGACGTAGTTGCTCGAAGGCTTCATCGCACGAGGTCACGACCAAGCGGAGATGCCGTTGCTAGCCGTGAGCAAATTCGTCAGTGGTGCGATGATGGCTGCGAAATTACGTACAAATCACCGGGAAATACGAGCAGAGGGCCTACAAAGCTGCGGAGCGCCTTAAAGGATTGTAGGCTTGGGAAACTCGGCGACAGGCGCGAAGCTTCGCTGGGTCAGGAAGCACACCATCCTTCGATACGACGTGTCCCAATATTGTAGCTTGCGGGCAGCAAAACGACACTTTTTGATGTTGAGCTGGAGGCCGGCGGAGGTGAGACGGGTCAGGTATCTCCCTACGCAATCGAACGAGGTGCGTCGGAAAATCTGAGGAAAACACGACGATGTCGTCAAGGTAGCACAGACATGTTTTCCACTTGTAGTTACGAAGGATGGAATTGTCCATCATGCGCTCGAAAGTAGCAGGGCGCGTTACCAGGGAGCCCAAAAGGCATGACGGTAAATTCGTATAAGCCGTCGGGCGTTACAAAAAGCTGTCTTCTCGCAGTCACGCTCAGCCATTGGCACTTGCCAATAGCCAGAGCGAAGATCTAAAGATGAGTAGTACTCCGCTCCTTGCAAACAGTCGAGTCGGCGTCATCTATGCGAGGCAGCGGGTAGACGTCTTTACGAGTGATCTTGTTAGCCGACGGTAATCCACACACAGAAGCGTATTGACCCATCCTTCTTGCGCACTAATACCACAGGAGACGCCCAAGGACTGTTGGAAGGGCGAATGACGCGCCACGCTGCAGCATTTCATCGACTTGCTCGTTAATCACCTTACGCTCGGCTGCCGACACACGGTATGGTCGCTGGCGTAATGGAGGGATGAGAACCTGTGTGGACGCTGTGACTGACGTTCGCCGTACGGCCCAAGCACGGTTGGTCGCAATCAAATGACGAGCGAAAATTCTGCAGAAGCGCAAGGACTTGTGTCCGGTACGGAAGCGGCAGATCGGCATCCAAGACAGATTCAAAGATGTCAGATGAAGGCGAAGGTGACGATGACGCAGATGACGTGCGCTTAACGGAAGAAGTAAGGGCGTCGAGCTCATAACAGGGCGTGCCATTTGAGGTCTCGATGATGTGAAGCGGGTCAACAGGCTGGACACGACCAAGAGATTCTCCCTCGAAGCAAGGTTACAGGTTGTCGAAACGGATTGCACACAAGCATAGGTAGATGATCCGGATGAAGTAGTGAGAACAGCAAACGGGAGAGGAAGCGCCCGGCGACGCAGAAAAATATGCGACGGCGTAAAAACGACGGTAGCATCCGGCGCGGTGGAGCAAGAGACGGGCACAAGCACTGACATTCCTGGTGGTATGTCCGTGTCGGACACAACAGTGAGCTTTGGGCTGTACTTTTAGAGAAGTCAGGTAATGAGGCATCAGCGTACGGGAAGAGCGCCACCTCGGCCCCGGGCACAGTCGATGATGGCATGATGCTGAGAACAAAGAAGTCCCAGCCGAGGATGATGTCGTGTGAGCATGAAGATAGCACAAGAAGTTCGTGCGACGACGTAGATCGCGCCGTCAATAATCACCCTCGCAGTACATGCGGCAACCGGTGCTATGTGCTGTGTACTTGCCGGTAGCGTACAGTAAGCATGCCGGAGAACGGCGTTTGTGACCTTATGCAGTTTTCGACAAAACTTCTCGTCCATGACTGAAATCGCAGCCCCAGGTGTCGATAAGCGCAGTTGCGGCAGTTCCTTCTACTATGACGTCTAGTAAATTGCGTGGTGACTGTGCAGGGCCTTGTGGAAGTCGCGAAGCTGGCAGTTCGTGCCTGCGGAACTGCAGCAACTAGTTTCCCTCGCTAGGGGACTGCCGACTCCGCAAAGGTGAAGGCGAGCGAGGACGGGGTGACTGGGAGGGGCGACGGTTGCCGGAAGGCCGTCGTGGAGGCGGCGGGAAAAGTCTGAGCTGAGGCTACGGGAGGGCAGTGATCGGTAGCAGCATGTGGGTACCCGTATCCAGGCGTTGCGGTAGATTGATGGGCAGGTGGCATACGACGGTTGCAGTAGCGCGCCACATGGCCGGCAAAGCCGCAAGCGAAACGCCCATGGGCCAGTTGGTTGTCGCGCGTGCGCCAGGGGTTCTGAACATAGTGACTCCGAGTTTGCATTGGAGGCAACGCTGGAGGCTGGGCTGTTCGCTGGTGCATTGGTTCCAGAGAAGGCAAATGTCGGCGGCGGGGGTCGCGCCGCGACCGCGGCATAGGTCAAAAGGTGCAGCCACAGGCAGGCATGGCTGGGTCAGAGGTAGCGATTCGGCAAGTTGCTCGTGAATAGCTCTCCTGATGGGAGCAGCCAGGGATGCACCTCCGGCTGTGAAGGGGTCGATCGCCCTTAGAGGCAGCATAGAGAGCTGGCGCGCCACTTCCGCCAGATAGAAGTGCTTTGATTTGGCTTGAGAGCGATGTATCGGACGACGGGTTGGAAGTTAGGCGTGAAGGCTCGGAAGTGGATTCGGCAGCTGCGACAGGCGCTGCGCGCAAGGACCCTTTGTCGACGCAGCTCATCGAAACTCTGGCAAAG
The DNA here is from genome assembly GCA_030522465.1 of Rhipicephalus appendiculatus. Classification (NCBI taxonomy): domain Eukaryota; kingdom Metazoa; phylum Arthropoda; class Arachnida; order Ixodida; family Ixodidae; genus Rhipicephalus; species Rhipicephalus appendiculatus. The sequence continues at coordinate 9,246 of JALIZH010007035.1, forward strand.
AGTGACGACGTCCGAGACAGAAGCAGGGTTCCGCGCAAGAAGCATCTGGAATGCCTCGTCCTCGATGCCGCTTTGAGGATATGCTTCACTTTCTCCTCTTCGCTCATAGAAGCATTGACGCGGGAACAGAATGTTTACTACATCCTCGATGTAGCTCGTATACGATCTCACCGGGTGGGCTGTTGAGCACGCTGGCGTAGACGTTGTTCAGCCGCTGATTTCCGTAAAGTCGGGCGGCCGAAGACTTCTGCGATCGCTTTCTTGAAGTCAGACCAGGTGTGGATCTCACGCTCGTGATTGTGAAACCAGAGCTTGGCGACTTCAGAAAGGTAAAAGATGACGACACGAAGTTTCGCCGGGTCATCCCAGTTGTTGGTCCCACTGACGCGCTCGTAGGTGGAAAGCCAATCGTCCACGTCAGCCTCACCTGTTCCGCTAAAGATAGGAGGATCGCGGTACCGCTGAATAAGGCGCCGCTGGAGCTGGAAGCCGTGGCGGTGTCGAGCTGATTGTTGGCACTGTCAAGTCATTGCATCGGTTGAAGCTACGGCCGGCAACGTTCGGTTTGCGAAAGTTCCAGGTTGGGAGGTCAGGGGATCCCAGCAACCTCCACCAAATGTCGTATGGCGATTTATTAATAAAGCACTGACGATTTGTGCAGTCGAAGTAGCGCCGGTCCAGCAGGAACGCAGAATCACGTGCACAGCGACCAACGCCCGAGCGTATCGTCTTTCTCACCTCTTCACTACACTAGGATGAAGGTAAGCCACAACTTGTTTAGGCTACAGCGTAGGAAATGGTACGTTGCTGACGAGATTGTACATAGCGAGTCACAGGGTTATGTCCTCAATAAACACCGGTAGGCTTATTCAAGTTGCATAATAGAGTAGTACAGTGCTTCCAACATTTCTAAACAAGTTGTCTTTTGATAACAACGATCACGAAGTATGGGGAACCACAGAAACGTGTAGACGGTGCGTTTTATTGCAGTATGTGATTGCTTGGTAAAACACCTTCCGTGAAGGCTATGCTAAGAGAGAGAAAGAGAGAAGCAAGGGATGGCAGGGAGGTTAACCAGACGCACATTCGGTTTGCTACCCTGCACTCGGAGAAGGAATAAAGGGCCGAAAAAGAGAGACAGAAAAAAAAGAGACAGATGGACAGAATCACGCGCACAGCTCGAGGTACTTAAAGGCTGTACTGACGAAGTTTTACTCATTGTACGCGTACTTAGGGTGGAAATTTTCAGTGGCACAGAGAAACCACAACAAAAATAAATCCTTTTGTTTCCCTACGCTTAACTTGACAGGGACAAGGTTGGTAAAAAAGTTCCCAGGCCGAAACGCCCGGCTGAGGAGCAGCAGCTGTTATCGCAATCATGCCTTGGGACATGCCGGCGACGGGCGTGTGTGGGGAGGGGGTTGTGCATCCCCTCTCCCTTTCACGCTCTACTTCATAAGAAATCGAGGAATAAGCATGACGCGTCCCTCAGTGTTCGCTCTTTGAACTGTATACGACTGCTCAGCGCTGCTTATTCCAATAAGATGGTCCAGCTCGCTCACCACAAGTGCTTCTTAATACATTTCGGGCGCCGACCATGTTCGTCTGCAGCGAATTGCTAATTGGCCTGCGCAGATGGCCGAGAGAGCTACCGCAGTGCCAATGGAAAGTTAAACGCATGATATTTTCCCCCAGGAAGCCGAAACCTACGGTTATGTATACGGTGCCTAGCTAAATGTGGCCGCAAGCATGATGCTTCAGTTTTCCGGAACACTGCCGCCTCGCTACACGCTGCGCAGTAGTCCTATTCCGAAGAGTGAACAGAGAGGGAACATGACGCACCATGTTTATTCCTCGCTTTCTTCTCAAAAAAAAGCAAGAAAAGGAGAGGGATGCACGCCACCCTCCAGGCACACGCTCGACGCCAGCATGCGCCAAGTCATGGTCAAGGTATATGTAAACTGGTAGCGAAACTTCCATAGAAGCCCATGTGTCAATAAGTTGGCTGCTGGTTGCCACTGTCGCCATCTACCTATCGCAGGGACAACAGTAAGCAAAAAATGAAAATTAAACTATGACGCCACAGCGGAGAGCGGTTGCGATTTACATTTTCACTAAATCGCGCAAAATTGAATTTTTTTAATTGGTGACCTTTTTGCATGTTTTTACCATAACTACGCGATTTCATCGTTTCTTTACGGCTCGCCAAGTGCATGAGCGAGAGAAAAGGAAGATCAACAAGAAAAACTGGAGCTGAAAGCTTGTTTCATAAGCCAAATAGTGTACGTGCACTATACCAATATGCCTTGCAGATGAAGAAATTACGATACAACGGCTCACGAGCACAATGGCACAATAGTTCGTGAACTCACGTTGCCCAATCGAGGAAAACCGCTGGAGCGAGACAGCAGCCTTGAAAGTACCACTTTGGCAACCGTACAGTACAGCGTCCATGCCGCATTCACTGTCACGACAAACGAGGGCACGCCGGCCGTGCGCCGGCGAAAGCATTCTGCAGTCACAGGAGCGGTTATCTACACATTCTGTGAGCTAGTTCAGCTTCTCTGAAGTGTCATGCCAGTAAACTACACATAAGCAAGTAAATAACCTACGGATGATACGCACGAAACCACCGCGCAAAAGTGAGCACCGCCTCGTTGACCCGACAATGTGCCAAACTTAACACAAGCCTAAAAGTAGACTGCCTGCATACGCCCCCCCTCCCCCTTTATGGCGCTAGACCAAAAGAAACAAAAAAAACAGGCAATCAACTATTTAACCAAGTGACAGATAAACCGTTAAGTAAATTCCTAGGATGACATTTATAAAATTAAGAGTATTCGAAAAAAAATCTATTGAATTTTTTGGTTTTTGTTAGTCCCCCTCCTCGCCATGTCACGCTTCAATCGTACGGTGGGCGTTGATGTCTATCGCAATAGGTTTTCGGCCACATTTCGTTCCAAGTTTCGCGACCGATATAATTTGACCTTGGTGGTGATTACGATGGCAGCGCCCCGATAGCAGCGAGCTGCTGCTCCTTGGCTGGGCGTTGCAGCCTGCGAACTTTTGACCAACGCCGTACTTCATTTTTTTTGTCATTTATGACCCCGCCGAGTTTTTATGTACCTAATTTGCATGTTTTAAATGCCTGTACAACAAACAAAAAGGTTAAAAACTTTCATTACTTGATTGAAAGAGCAACGGCGAAGCTCAGTTCTGTCTTTGTTGAAAAGAATTTGTGGATCTTTTACCGCAACGTCCGAGATTTTGTGTCAGTAACTGACTAAGATTGGTACGAGCTTAGAAGTTAGGAGTTTAGGGTTGTCACACTAGATGGTGGATGTAGTGAGGAAGACACCATATCTTGCTTGACAATTTGCGCAAAAAATATCATCTTTGCATTCGTGGAGCAAAAACACAAGATACCCAATAACGCAAAAAAAAAAATGTTTCCTGCGTTCTTTTCTACAGTTGCTTACTCTTTTTACTTCGTAGATTACTTTTTTCAATCTTTATTTTTATTGTGAAACACAGATAGTTTGTAATTTGAAGAAGAGCAAGCTGTCGCATAATCTCACCCATGCATTAGAAGATGAAAACGAGATTAAGGAATTGGCGAAATAAAATCGAGGCAAGTACGCAAATAACATAGAAAGACAGTCAGAAAATAAATTGCTATACAAATACAAGAAAAGAGGAAGCGTAAACAATCATTGGAGCACAGATTGATTAAAAGAAACGTAAATAAACTACCCACCTGAGAGAACGGTTTGAAAGAGGGCTTTGAACCATGCAGTAATAAACGTAGACGTGAATATTCCAGAGTTGTATTTTCTTCCAAAGAATTCTGCTTGCAACACCGCTCACAAGAGAACAGCGAGCAAGATAATTCACGGCGACAGTCACGCCACGAGTTCCGCAGTGGTATTTTAGGGAACTGTTTTGTCGCCGTGTTCTCATTTTATTCGAACGACAATGCTAGCAAAAAGAAAGGAGCTAATGCATTTTGGTGAATATTGGAATAGACAGCGTGAAATAGAAAATGGCGAACTGCATTCTTTGCCCCCATACACACGAGCTGAGAGTTCGCATAACGAAAAATGTCAGTGGCGCCCACATGGGATCAGCAAGCGAAAACTAAGACTTTAGCTCCACTGCATGATCAAATGGAGCGTAAAAGAGGGAAGTGATAGGAGCATCCAATCAGCGTTGCTGGGCTTAAGTATTTCTTTTAAAGACCGAACGGGATGTTTTATACAAAG
>JALIZH010007036.1:0-34074 GCA_030522465.1 Rhipicephalus appendiculatus
GCCGAAGTTGTTCAAGAATGTTCTTGAGCTGTTCATGAGCTGTTCTTGTCAGGTGATTGCGATCACATGATGTAAATAGTGTACAAAAAGTTTTTCTCTCTTCAAGTCGTCATGATAAATGCACCGGGCACGTCACCCACTCGAGGTCCCACCGGCTACGCTACCCGAATCACGCCGATGGTTCGCAGCGCAGGGAGCCGCGACACCAATTTCGCAACAGTGCATAATAATGAGTGCAATATTATTAGCGTATCAGTGCTGGTCTGGCTTCCTTTACGCTGTGCTCATGAAATGTCGGCGACGATACATAGGATGGCGATCCACTGGGAATTTCGTGCTCTGTGACTGCTTAAAAACCGCAACAAAATATATTCCATACTACCACTCATGGCCCATTGGCATGGATGTTATTTTTTTCTATGTATTCATCCGACTACCATCGAAAGACAATTTCGAGGTTGCTTGAGCTTTCCTTTGAAGAGCAGAATCGAATAGCGTATTTCGGCCCCCTGTTATCGCCTTCAACCGTGCCGCAAGCAAAGGAGCATGCGTGGGCATAGCACTGGCCCTTTCAAATTATTCTGGAATGTCTGCACAGCAAGTACAGTAACGAAATACCCACTACGCCATAATTATTCGCTTCGCAAATTGGCGAAGGACTCGCTACACGTCCGTTAAGCGCCGCGCACACCAGTGCAGCTGTAAACTTTGTAAAGGGTGGGCTGCTTTAAACAGTCCACTCGTTGCACAATTTACGTGTTCTGACACCTGATGTGGTTCTACCATTCCAACACGCAATATTACATGTGTCAAACAGGCTCCTGCCACTGCATGGAATTCTTATAGTGTTTTTCTTTTTCTTTCAATTTTTTTTACGAAGCAGTTTCAAGTACCGGCATAGTTCCGTTACATTGTCTGCCGAGACATTTGAAGAAGACCGTGCTCTTTTCTTACCCTGGGGGCCAGATTGCCTTATCTGCAAAAAGAACAAAAACGAAAGCTGCAGATAACGTTATCTCGCCTTGTTCAAAAGGAGTATATTTTTCGGATGTGCTTCAAAGGATGATAAAAAAGGATTTATCGTTCGATTTTTATGTCATACCATTTCTGTCAATAGATGATGAAGAGGGATTGGCTTTTACCATGATTATGCTGGATGGAATTCACTGTGTATGGTGGGTTCGCGAGGCGGGATTTTGTTATGATCGAGATGCACGGCCTGCTTGAATGTATTTTCGGGAGTGTATGACCAAATCTGTGGAACTGCAGTGAGCTCAGGGGTTTGTACCTGAGTCTTTGTCGAGGGTAGAACCCTTAACAGCGTTTAAGGGATTTGAAACTTCAGTCTCTCCAGCAAGACTGACATAACTTGTTGCCGTAGCTTTCGTCAGCTTGCTGTTTGATGTATATCACAGTACAGGCAATAAAGCAAAAAAAAAATGGCATCGTCCGTGGTAGAACACCTGCTTGCCACGCAGAAGGCCTGCGTTCGATTTCAGTCCACCACAGTGGAGCTAAGGTGCTCGGCTGCTGACCTGAAGGTCGCGGATTCGATCCCGTCCAGGCGGTCGACTTTCGATAGAGGCGAAATGGAAGAGGCACGTGTACTGTGCGATGTCAGTGCACGTTAAAGAACACCAGATGGTCAAAATCTCCGAAGCCCTCCACTTCGGTGTCTCTCATAATCATATCGTGGTTTTGGGACGTAAAACCCCAGTGTCGCGAGAGATACGAAGATGTGAGAAGACGTCGGGACGGCGGCCGACGTGGCCGTGCCGAACTCGCCACTTTATTCGGAAGCGGAGCGGTGGCGGCTGCCTGCGTCCGAACAGCCAGGCGCGTGAACTCGTTCTCTGCCTCGCGCCTCGAGCTATCGCATAAGCTGCGCGAGAGGCGCGGCGCGGTGGATAGTAAAATGATGATGATGATGAATGGTGATGATGATGACGCTACACCCAGATATTGTTAATATTAATATTATTATGGGTTCGATTCTCAGTCGACAGGAGTTTTTCATTATTTTTTGTATGCATCTTGAAATTTTTGACACGGACAAGACAACTACGATTTTTCGCCCACAATCAGTGACAACGCCACCGACGGCGACACCGGAATCTCTGCGAACTGAGCTGGTTAACGCTGTCACATGAAATGATATTTCTCGTCGACATCGCAACAAAGATGGTGGATCTGCTCTGGTAGAATCTTCCATGTTTCTGGGCGATTTTAGCGAATCAGTCTGTGTAAGCATCGTTTAACTTACTTTTTCCTAAAAAAATTATCTCGTTGCCGAATTGATAATTCTTATCTTATCAAATATATCACCTGAGTGTTCACCGACATGCAACTGTTGGCACGTGGTGCTGAAAATAAAAATGGAAAAAGCAATCCCTCGGTTCCGAAGAGACGCAATTGATGGTTTTATTAACGCAAAATCATAATTTAATTGCTTGCGAACGCGCAAACAGGAGGTTTTCCGCGAGGACGAGTGTTTGCTGCAGTATATTTTTTGTGTGTGCTAGATTTTACGACACTAGAATCTAAACGCTTGCCTGTGCTGACATTTCATTTTTGTATCAGCGGATTATAGTCACGACGCATATCAGATATCAGACTGAGTGATGGGTTCTGAAAAAAGTTGCATTTATGGTATAGATGTCTGTGCGAATAATACAAAATGTCCTGTGTTAACATTCATCTAGACAGCCCAATTTCACATTAAGATATATCATCACCTAGAGTACATTCCACAAGCAGAGACTCTCAAATTTTTCGGTATTACGCATGATTGAACTATGTTTTCGATGGCGCAGATTTAGTATATCGCAGCAAGGAGTGTTGCGGTGGTTGCACTAGTAGGAAATATAAGCGACAGTCAATAAAAAATGAGGAGAAAAATGATATTTTCAATATACAAGAGTTACGCAGGAATTTTAAGCTGAAAGAAAGTGTAATGGTATCGACAAAGAAGTTAGCCAGTTCACAGATCGGCTGGCTACCCTACTAACGTGATACTCTAGAACTCCTTCTCCATACACTTTTCCTCGACAACAAAATTTTGAAACTATGTTAGCGTCTACCGAAGTTTGTAACAATTGAATCATGTATGTGGAACTTAGACTCCTATTAATTGTTACAGTGAAAATTCAATTTCACTAACTTCAAGAGACCCCACGGAAAAGGTGGTTAAAGTGAAAGTTCGCTGAACCGAAATAGTTATGTTGCAGTGTGTATCAAGAGCTAAAGGAAAGATCATTTGTCGAAGTGAAATTTGAACCCTTTTATTTGCAATGCTGGTGATTCGAACGCACTTGTCTGCTCATTTAGCATGTTTTTAAGAGTGACGTAATTTTTTGCAGCACGAGTGCAGTCAGGACTGCAGTGGTCATAAGTTGAGCCATGGTGTCCGCGTTCTCGTAAACCTTCTGAGGCACAACACTGCTGGACAGCGAATGACTGCATTTTTTTCAAGCACATCACTGTTTCTTTAGCTGAAGCTGTGTAGTGCCGATATGGTAGTCCTACGACTACCGTATCCGACGTATTCGCAGAAACAAATTCAGTTATCTCAAAAGAAAAGTTCATTAGGATCACTTGTAGTCATAGTTGTTGCGCAAAAACCCAGACGCAGACAAAAGTACAGAACACATACACAGGACGGCCGCTAGTTCTGTACTGTACTTTTGTGTTCCGTACTTTTGTCTACGTCTGGGTTTTTGCGCTACAAATATGACTACAAGTGACTCAAACCAACTAGCCCGCACCACCGCTTTGACTGTTCATTAGGATGGTCTCTGAGATGAACATTTATCGATTGACAGAGGAGGACAAGGAGTAGGAAGCAGAATGAAATGCAGGAATTTCTATGAAGCGCGCGTCTGTTATTCTGTCCAACCCTCGGGGAAAGAGATTAAGGGATGGAGACTTAGGTTCGCGTAATCCTAAACAACAGTTCTGGATTTCTGTTAGTGACGGTTAGACACACCTCGCGTGTTCGTCGGTAAGCTGAAATCGCAATACGCTCAATCCGTACAACAAGTACTGGATGCTATGTCCAATATTAGCAAGCCTTCAGTGGCCACCAGGTCTCGTTTATCTGCAGAAAAAAGGTGATGCGCCTGAGATCCTACGTCCAGTACTATGTAACAGACCATTGATGAGAACGAGCACGCTGACATCGCGCTGAAAAGATCTCAGTGCTAGCATAATTCCTTCTTTCGCAGGCAATAATGTTCCAACAATGAAGAAACAAATATCGGGATAAGCTTGTTGACACTATCAAAACTTTCCAGGAGACGTCAGGGCTCGTGGTGTTTTCCATGAGCCGAGGTGAAAACAGCGCACACTTGACGAGGACGGACAGAGAAAAGACAAGACACAGGCGCTGACTAACAACTGAAGTTTTATTCTTCATTCGCCATGAAAAAATATATAGCACGTATCAACAACAAGAATAAAAAAGCCGCAGATCCCAAGCACTGTAGGAATCGATGTAATGCGAAGCAGCTAGGAAGGAGCAAAATCATGCTTTACAAAATTTGCATGTCATGTTTTACATGTTACGACCTGTCATTTGTATTCGTCATAGAGTCACGTCGCGATATACCAATTTTGGTGCATGTCAAGCTAGCGAACTGGACGTAAGCGCACCATGAGCGTGGCATGTAAATGGCATTGTAGATGACATGCATGCCAAGATTTTCATGTTACCACCTGCCACTTATGTTCGTTATACAGTCATGTCACTCAATACCAAATTTCGTGTATATCAAGCTAACGAAACGGCCGCGAGCGCGCCATGAGCGTGGAATGCAAGTCATGTCGCTCATGACATGTCATGATTTCCATATTACCACTTGTCATTTATGTTCGTCATAAAGTCATGTCACTCAATACCAAATTTGGTGTATATCAAGCTAACGAAACGGCCGCGAGCGCGCCATGAGCGTGGTATGCAAGCCATGTCGCACATGACAAGTCATGATTTCCATATTACGACTTGTCATTTATGTTCGTCATACAGTCATGTCACTCAATACCAAATTTGGTGTATACCAAGCGAACGAAACGGCCGCGAGCACGCCATGAGCGTGGCATGTAAATCATACTTTTCATGACAAGTTAGTCATGATTTTCATGATATGACCAGCCATTTATATTCGTCATACAGTCATGTTATGCCAAAGCAAATTTGGTATAAATCTCATTACCGATACGGCCAGGAGAGCACAAAGTCGTAGGCGGCTAGATAGATAGATAGCTAGATAGATGCGCTCAAAGTCGCCGAAGTTCGCTAAGAAATGCTTCGCATTTAAAAAATATTGTGGAGAGACACAGCAAAAGGAGCAAGGCCTGATCAAAGAGCACGCTCACAGCAGTTTACCAAGAGGGATTATGATTATGTAGCCCCTGATAGGAAGGCTAGCTCCCTATCTAAAAGGGCTATGGATGGGGTGCTGACAGAGCTGTCCTGTAGGGTAACAATGTTTTGGGCTTCTACAATTTCTCTAATCATCCTATCACCGGACCTGCGCAGTACTCTCGTGCTGTTGAATTGAGGCGAGCATTCACAATCTCGGCAGTGGATGCCCAGATCCTACGTGAGGTCCATTTCCTTTTCCATGAGGTCCATTTATATACAATTGCAAAACGCCACTCGCACACAGTTAATCTGCTTTTTAGAAGTTTGATATAGCTATTTTCGAAAGAAACTTTGGCAGCTTACAGACATCAATAGATCTCGCTGAACTTCGCTTTGTGCGCTCCCCTTCACGCTATCGTTATTTTGGGATCATGTTTGCTACATCGGATCATAAAAAATAATATTTTAGTTTATTGTAATCGAGCAGCTTCGCTTCTATTTCAATGTGTTCTCTCCACTATCAACTTCCGAAAACTGAAGAGTCACTCAACTCTGTCGAGGTTGATGATCAGTTAAGCTGTTTTAGTACACGACACAAGGCTGACAAAATTTCGCACCTTAGACGGCCACAGACTCTGCAACTTAATCTGATATTCCATCGAAAATTTTCTTTTTAAATTCAGAGTACGCTCCGATAAATTTTTGCATTTCTTAGCATGATATGTGATTGTTTTTGCGCCTTGTTCGTTTCACATCTTCTGTGCACAATCTTAAACCGTCTTTGGCTCCCATGTGATTCGTATATAATTTTTAGTGGACCGTTGGTATGTGACCGGTGGACCGGTGACATCACAATGTGCACGCTTGTGCATGTTCTGACATTTCATATTTTTGTCAGCGGATTAATCGTGAAGAGCCATATCACATATCAAAGACAGTTATAAATTCTGCAAAAGCTTCCTTGACGGCGTGCATCTCTGTGTGAAAAAATGCCAAACGCTCTGTGTTAACATTCGCCTTGAAGGGTCCCATTTACATTTCTATATCATCGTCCAGAAAAAAACTCCAGAAGCAGAGATTTTCGAACACTTTTGTATGGTATGGATGTATGGATGTATGTATGGATTGATGTATGCCTTCCTTGGCGCACATTCAGTATACCACTGAAAAAAATTTCTACTGGTTGTATTGCTACGGAAGATGAGCGACAGTAAATCAGTAATGCAGAGAAGAGCGCTTTCGCCAATGTACTTCAGCTACGCTGGAATTTATTTTCAATTGAGAGAAAAACAGATGGAACGAGAGGGAGGTTAGCCAGTTAACAGACCGGCTGTCATCCCTATTACACATGACACTCTGGGGCTCCTGCTCAATTCACTATAAGGTCCATTCACTTTTTTCTCGGAGGAAAAGTTTTGAGAATTTGTTGACGTTTATATGCAAGCCATATTTCGTCCGAATTTTTCACCCATCGTATGAAGCTCATCCCCGATGACGGTAAGTGAGAATTTCTTCCTGCGAGTGAGTTTTAAACATTTTTCGGGGAGTTTTCGCATTAGGCACCAAAACCTCCTAGGTCTTGCTGGGAATATTCCCGCAACCCGAGCGCGGAGCCATGGCAGATAGGCCTAAGATAGCAGAAGGTGCTCCCGCACCACTTTTACCAAATTTTTACCAAATACGTAGTAGATGGTGAAATCGTTGAAGTCTGCGTATTCAACACAACAACAAAATTTCATTTGTAAAAGGCCCACCTGCGACATGCTAATAAGAACACTTCAACAAATGATATCTGCAGTACTAATGATGGCATCCATTTTCGCAATATGTGGGATGGGGTGGAAGCTTTTCACGCTATACCACTAAAGATTAGTGACCCTAACGAACCTTGTTTGCATTCAAAATATTAGACTGAATCGTCAGGTAAAATCAACTGTATGCTCTGTAGACGATCGTAAAAACGGTAAAGTCTGCCTGCGCTAAGGAAAAATACAACTTCAGTTGCTAAATGCCCAAATCTGACATGCCTCTTCAAAGATTACAACAAATGGCTCCTAGTGACAAGCCTGAAGGATTTTCCTCCAGGACGAGAGATGTGCCGAGAACAGCAACTAAGCAAAGAGCGAATTAAGATAGGGGAGCCCCAAATGCAGAACATCGCAGAGACGGTGAGACAAAGTAGGTGTGTTGATGTCACGATGACCCTAGTGCAAATGACGGTGAAATTGACTGAAATATAAAGTTAAATAATATGTAACAGTGGGTTCGCTGTGGCGAGAATGTAGATCAGCTGTCACACTGCAATGTTGGTTGGCGCGGATTTAGTTCTTGACCATGGCGGCCGCATTTGTGACCAAGTGTGGCCAAGTGTGGCATCGATGTCTGGCCAAGTGCAAGAAGACTAGTCGACTAGGGTTTTGGTGCACGTGAAAGAATTCCAGGAAGCGAAAATAATCCTGCATCTCCAACAACGGCATGACTCTTGGATTGTATCGTGGTTTAACAGATTACACCTGAAAACATATTCAAATTTAACATACCATTTCAATAGGATTTTTGGTTAATGGGAAAATGCTCTCTTTCGAATCTGGCGCACCTCAAGACGTTCACAGGTATTTCGTTAGTAAGAATGACTACATATGTGATGAACATGCTAATGAACCATCGGCTGCGGATCACTATTCGCCTCGAGATCTTTGAGTGGCGCCCTCTCACGTGTGACGTCAGGGGGGAGGACTCGGATGCAGCTCTTCGCGCGCGCGTTCGCTACGTGAAGGCTGCTCGACGCTGCCGGCCTGTCTGTCGTGCTCGAGTTATTGAAACGTTAGTGGGCAAGTTCATAAAGCAATTTGTACTCAATGTTCAAGCAAAATGCCCAGCGAAATCGAGCGGTGTCGCCGTCAGGAGCACGTTTTGTGTCGATTACTCTTGGTGTCGTCTGCTAGCCATCAATGTGTACATCTGCTGCTATAGCGAATATTTCTTTTCGCGACTGTTCTATGGCCGTGGCTAGCCGTGGCGCACTCAGAATGAATTCTATGACCCTTTTCGATCACTGACTTCAGCGTTTGGGCTTCGGCTTTCATGTCTGCGTTAAAGCGCAATAAATGTATAAAGCGTGCTGCGCGTGTTCGGTTGCCAAGCCTGCTCCTTCGGTTGAATGCCACTGTTCGGATATTTACGCGCATGACAAACGACGTGTGATGTCATTCCAATAAATTAAACGGCGTTACCAGCAACAACGTCTGATTAAATCCACATTTTCAGCAGCTGCTGTGCAAGCGCACTTCGTAAGTACTTTAAGTTTAAACACGATATAAACAGGGTGAGTCAAAAGGGGATTCACGACGGTGATATGAAATATTGGGAGGTTGTCCGGAGTTGTTTTCTTTTTTAGACATTTTATACCTTACGTTAAATCGACGTTTGTTCATTCGCTCACGGTGGTCTGAAAGTATGCTAAACAGAGTTAGTGTAATCATATCAACGTAAATAAATAGAAAGCTTTGGAATGGAAAGTGGTAATAAGATGTATTTGCAATAAAATACTGTAAATTAGTCTCGACAGTCTACTCCTGATAGGGCTTGGTGCGATCGCTGTACTAAAAAAACCTCGGCTTCCTTATGCATCTGCGTAAGTTCACTCGAAGGCGAAAGCGATCTTTTTTTCAGTTGATGTATTGTTCCTTCGCCGCCCCCTCCGAATGCTCTCTGGACGTAACGTGGTTTTGCACTGCCTTCAGGATCGGAGGCATTCGAAGCTTTCTGCACATCACCTGGTTTTGCATCGCCTCCGAGATCGGCCCACCAATAACGGAGGCACTACAAAGCGACGGTGTCATGTGATGACGTCATCAAGTGACGTGACCTTATGACCGCAAATTTTGGTGGTCCGGGATGTCATGATGAGGCCATCATGTGATGAATTTCCGCATCAGTCGTGTTGACGCTGGCGAAGCGGGACGCCGACGGTCAGATTTCGCGTTTGATGAGGAATCTAATGATTCATCTTAAAATATTCAATCTTGTTACAGCACGGTAAAGAATAGCAATAACCCGCCAAAGGGGCCAAAAGAATGGTGGGAAACAGCTATCTTTCTTTTTCTGGACACATTCACCGATTTTTTCCAACTGTTTACCGAGCTATACTATCGGTGTCAAATGAAACACGAACAGCGGATCGCGTTGCCCAAGCATTAGAAACTGTATAGTGTACGCCATCCTGTCATCACCATAGACAGGCCCGCACAGTCGAATAGGCAGCACTGTGCGATCGAAAGCAAGAATGTGGCTCACGAGCGGCAAACCGCATGAGCGTATCTATCTCCAATCATAAGAGTCGAACTGTACCACGCACACCACAACTCGCGTTTCATTCGGAGCGATCTTATTCGCATCCAGCTCACTCAATCTATGCTAGTTGTCCGCAAGAACCCGCTGGTCGATGAAGTTATCGATTTCAACGTTGTGTGTACACAAGGCCGCGTGACTACGATTGGAATTTTCGTTCAATTTAAGTCTGTTTACACAATGCTCATTATTGCGAATATGCCGTAAAATTGATCGTGCCTCGATTACAAAACAGCGTAAACTCCCTTTAACTCCCCTTGGCGGGGGCGTTCGTACTTTCACGTAAGTTATGTCAACGCCATCAAGGTCAGTGAGTGACGCTACGAAATCGAGGGCATGAGCCTGACCGCGATGGCTGTGGGTATACACACGATATGTTAAATGTTAACGTTTCTTAACCTCCTGTAATGCTAGCAGTCATCTCAAGAAATATCATTAGAAGAAAATGCCGCTAGCAGTCGAGGAACGCCGTGCGACGCGAGCGAACTATAACGAAAATGTTGCTGTTTTAGACAGAGCGTAGCAGACGACAAAAGCCGAATCCCCACCGTTGCGTCACCGGAGCGCCGTTCGCAGCGCCGCCATCGGTGACACACCAGGCGAATTGCAAGCTCGTGAGACGACTCAAAAGCCATGGTACGCAAAAAGTATAACGCGCAAGTATCTTTCAAGATAACGCGGGGTCATCTGGAGGAGTCATCAAAATGGCAATGCCAAAGCACTGTGCGAACGTCTGCGGTGTGCGAGTGAAGATCATCTGGCGTCATAACTGCTTAAGCCAACGCTACGTCAGTGCTGAACTTTTCATTTTTTGGAATGTATGTCAGATGAATTTTAGAATGGGGCGCTGTAAGTATTGGGAAATTGGCAATAACGTATATAGGGGGATATGCCTGCTTATATTGTGAGTTGGCCAAGGCTGTTTCGAGGCTGCCGTAACCGAAGGTTGGGCGCGGACTAGAGTTATAAACGGTAAAATTAAGCCATGGTGAATCCAGGACGAAATTTCCCGTCGGTCATCAAATGCCCTAATCATTCCCACTGTACTGTACCATACATAGTCATTCAATTTTTTGTAGTGTCGTTACCAAATTGTATGTTGCTTCTTGCGTTACAGTACCTCTCCATTCCTCTGCTGAGTGAAGCTGAAGCCTCGTGCTCTCTTCATACATCCTCGAAATCTCCTCAAGTTTGTAGGAGTGCTATCGCATTAAAATGTAAGCGCATGGACAGTCTGGCTCCCGCAAAATAAGATCAATGCGTAACAGGAAACAGGTAGACCAAAATTCGTGCAGGCAAGGCTAAAATGCAGCAGGAATGGCTGTAGTCCAAACTGTCCACGTAACGTCACAGTACGGCTGCAAAAAAGAAAAACAAATCTCCAAAGAACAAGTCATCTCACCAAAACCTGAATAGGCCTTTCGTAGTAACGTTGGTTTTCAGTGGAACTATTAACATCTATAATTAAAGCAGTATGAATACCTATTCAAAAATACTTATATCGCCTTCAAGGCTCCTAATTGAAATAGTTGGAGCGCGTAGATCACAGAATAAAATCGCAAAAGCCATTGTTACAGCCGTAAGGAAACACAAAGAACAAAGATAGCTATTCCCAAATAGCCAGCTGTAATATTGTAACTAGACTAATGATTGTAACGATGAAAGTTTTAAGTGTAACAATATAAACTTAATGTGTCTGTTTAAAAAGAACAAAGAAAGCGGGAGCTATAGAATATTACTTAACGAGAACTTTGAAGCATTAAATTCATTTTCTTCAGGCAGTTAAGCCACTGTATACAGTGCGAGTTCATATGTGCGCCAATGTGTTTATTGAATGAACGATTTCGAGTAAGTTCCTAGAAACTAAGATAAATTGGCAAGTAGTACTCATTAACGTTGTTTTTCTCATGCCATCGGAAAGCAAATACAAAGCTTTGATATGCTTTACTCTCAGTTCTCCTCATTTTACTTCAACACATCCTCACGTCTCTCTTCCTCAAACTCAGTTTCCTTTCCCACCCCTTGCGATGCTATTCAATACTGTACAACGATACGCAATGCTCCGCTGGCCTACCTGGTTGTGCTTTTTTTCAATCTCTTTTATGTTCTTTATCCTACTATCCTCACTTCCCTATCCCACTTAATTTCTATACTAGGCTATACATGGCTACGCTATGTTCTGCTGGCTTGCCTAGAGAGCCAAATGGTTGTGACGCTTGATTTGGAATCGTCGGTATGTGGTTCCGAAAATCGCCTGGCCAAGAAATTTGATCACAAAGAATTTCTCTTTCTTACTCTGTATTCGTGTTCCTGCCCATGAACTATTGCATCCCACGCTGGACATATCGGCACACTTTTTCTGGGAGTGAACCAGAATGTGAAACAGACGAATACAGCGCGTGCAGGTTCATGCTGGCGATAATTTATTTACAGGAGTAACAGACTTTATCCGAACTGAAGCAGCTCAGTTGTTGAAATTCGGCCGATTTTGCGTACTGTTCGCATCGATGTCATGAAAAGCAGTGGGAAGGCCGTTGAATATAACGTTTTCATTCCATTAAGCATTAAGGTAGTTGCAATTAATTGCATTCAGTATGAAGGCAACGACCACAGGCACCTTGGTCGCAGTGTTGTGATTACCTAATATATCGAAGTTTCACTTTGAAGAAAACTTGGGGGAACAGCAGGCTACAGATACCCACTCGAGCTGCGTGGTGGGTGTGCGCTCTGCCTTGATGCCGGCTACAAAAGCGGCTTCGGAACCGGTGCGCAGGGTCCTGGCGACGGACTGAAAGGGAACCAATAGGCGTGCGGCGTGGCGTAGGAAAACGACACCTACGCCACACCAGCACAAACCCAGTGAGCCCAGTTGTTATAATAAAGCTCTTAAGAGTTTGAACTTTGTATTCCTAAGTAATGTTAATTTTCTGAGATTCGACATCAGCGGCTGCCATCCGTCTTCGGCTAGACGGCCCAAACCCCATAGACAGCACGAGCTTATTCAAATAGGTGTGCATGCTCCATGATCCAATAATATGAATGTAACCAAGCGCCTGAGAACTCGGTACCTAAGAAACATTTAGATAGTAATAATTGTTGAAATTTAACGTCCAAAAACAACGATATGATTATGAAAGACGCCGTACTAGATGGCTCCGGAAATTTCAATCGCATTGTGTATTTAACGTGCAACTAAATCTAAGTACAGGGGTTACAAGCATTTTCGCCTCCATCGAAAATGGGGCCGCCACGGCAGGGATGAATTTCCACGTCCTTGGGGTCAGCGGTCGAGCACGATAACCACTAGACCACCGTGGAGCGTAAACAAGGAGGTGAACGATCCCGGTTGGTAAGAATAATCCGCAGTATCCACTGAGTCGTGCCTCATCATTATCTCCTCGTCCTCGCACATAACAGACAAAAAATTTCAACACGGCCTGAAAAAAAAGACGAAGAAAGTTTAACATACGCTGTGAATTTCGGAACGATAGTCCTCCACCTGTTTCACACTGAGTAGCCATGCCATCGACTGCACTTCTCGCATCCGCATATGCTGATGTCACTTGTACGTAGCAACATTTGTTTAAGTGGAAGTCGCTTTTGGTATTTCATGGTTGGTACTTTGGCGTCGACGGCAGCATAGTACTGTTTGATGGCTATTTTGAAAAATCTTGCCGCCTTGCTGGTAGGCCGCAGTATGGGTATTTTCTTCAATAACGGCAAACACCTGGCGTTCCTACATCTCTAAATTTGTGAGTCACGTTCACTACTTGAATTCTTCTTTTAGAGGGAGACTTCTTGTGCAGTGAAAGTAGAGGGAGTCTTTTTTTTTTTGTTAGCCTAATCTAAATAAAAAAACATCTCAGAGAACCATGCTATTACATCGGCTCCAGTGCACGTTGAATTCGCGTAATATAAGAGGGCAGACCACCTCGCTCGAGGACATAGCATGCGACGGAATGTACCGTCGTTGAGGCCCCTGATCACACCTAGATACCTTAGCTGCCATGAGCTTCGGAACACTATGATTGAGCTTTCCAGACACATCCTTAGATGAAGCCCAAATGTTTCTCTGGCGCAGACACCAAACCCGTACATACTGGCATCGACTTCTAGTTAAGCCCATACACCTCACCATATACCCCAACATACGCTCGTAGAATGGGAGGCGGCACACTCTTGACCGCCTAACATGGTTGAGTCAGAATAGGCCCCGAAAATTCCTCCCCCCCCCCCTTTTTTTCGTACCGAACTCTGAGAGTGGGCAGTGGAAGGTGTAGCTTTCCAGCATGTTGCGGGAAGACCAATTGTCCGCGATCATCATATGACTTCAGTACAGTGTGTGATTTCTTAGTCTAGCTGAAATCCCTGCGCACCGATAGTAGGTGCGGCTGTTTCTTCTATTATTTACTCTGTGTGTTTTTTGCCATGGAGGAAAGAAACAGAAAGGAGCGAGAATTACGCCACGCTGCCAGCCTTGGCAAGCTAACCCGTCTTGAAGTCAGCAGTGTCGGCCCAACACGTTACCTTTTGCATCAAGAACCAATGGTATTTGCCGAGACTTCGGAGTATGACGCCCGGTAGTTTTTAATCGAAGTGCGCTTGTTCGGCGCAGACCGGCCGGCTCCCGGAGGAGGTTCAAAAACGGAACGCCACCAAGAGTACTAGAACCTACTGCACCCTCTGACTTTTGATCACGTGTTGGGCCGACACGGTGGGCTTCAGCTGTGTGACGTAATGCTCTCTGCTTTCTTTTTCCTTCCTCCATGTTTTTTTGCATACCACTAGGCTGTCAAGATTGGACCCCACCACTATCATTATCATCATTAGCCTACCTAATTTCCACTGTAAAAGGGGGGGCCTCTCAGAATGATTTGTATTGTGTCTGTCTAGCGAAATCTGATTTCATTTGGTGCCTGCGAACATTTCACTTGCATTTCCCTTCCACCTAAAAATCTCTTTCTCATTAGCACGTCATTCAATTCGATAAATTCAATTCAATTCAATTGTGTTTGATTTTTTCTCATTTATTTTGTCCACGCCTTTTACTGATTTTACTGACTCGGGGTCGCCATTTGCAACTGCCCAGGTGCAGGTGACAGCCTAGACTGAAGCCTTCATCATATCATCCAAAATGGATTACGAAGGCGCATGCCTTAAGTTAGCGTCCCCCTCTGCTATTAAATCTGGTTACCCGTCTTGCCAATCAGTTGTGCATATTAATACTCGATCTGCATTGAACAAAGAGGATGGTATTTTACTTTATTTAGACCAAATCTTATTTAAACTGGATATCCTCATGTCCTCTGAAACCTGGTATACAAATAGTGGTAGCAAGTCGACGATACCTGGATATGATAGATTCTTAATCAATCATAAAGACGTAGAGGGGGGTGTTGCGCTTTTTGTGACTACAGAGAAGAAATGCCTTATGGTAGATGGTTATTACGTGTCAGCGGAAGATTATGAAATGCTCAGCATCTCAGATCAAAATGAAATATTCGCTGTTACCTATCGCCCTCCTAGTGCAAACAGTAGGCGTTTCTTAGATTTCTTAGACTTCTACGAAGGTTTCCTGGACTTCATTTGCAAAAACAACTTACACTTGACGTGTGGGGCGACTTCAGCATCACTATTCTAGAAGTAAGCGCTGCCTCCAGCAAATTTGATACATTATTGTCTTGAAGTGGTTTCAAAAATTTAATTTCTTCACCAACGCGCATTACAAACTGCACATGGTCATGTCTCGACTTTTTAGTAATAAATGTAAAAACTAAGATCTACACTACTGGTACTATTGCTTCGGACACTAGTGATCCCTGCCCTGTATATTCTCTGTATAAAAACGAAAAAAGAATTAGAAATCATGAAACAGGAACATCCACTCTACAGCGTATAACGGAGAGTGGGCTAGTCGCTTTTAATGCTGACATAATGGAGCGAGACTGGTCTTCTGCATTGAAAACGACGGACGCCCAGGAGGCGTACAATGAGTTCAGAGGAATACTTTAAAAAATATATACGAAAAGCATTTTCCTATGAAACCAATTAAATCGCCCAAGAAAGCAAGACAGCCGTGGATAACTAAAGAACACTTGAAGATGATCACACGTAAAAATAGCTTGTACCATTCATTTTTGAGGTCACGTCCTGAGACATATTTATAGGAATTTAAAAGTTTTCGAAGCCAATAAAATGTTGAACTACGACGGGCCAAACGGGTTGATGACGAGGAACTTTTCTTAACGGCAACGCAGCAGAGGCCCGATAAGACATGGCGAATAATAAACGACGTTCTTGGCCGCCGGACCAAACAGAGCGTTCCAAATAGTATACTTCATGACGGTACTTAGCTGAAAGGTGATGCCCTTGCAAATCACTTTAACCAACACTTCATTAACGCTGCCATTCTTTCTGCCGACCCCATCTGGGAAAAATGGGAAAAAATGCAAGTACTATTGCAGCTAGCATTTATTTTCAGCTCACTGATGAATACGAAAGTCTTTAAAAAACACTAACGCGTTAGATATCAACAACCTGCAACTAGGTCCTATGAAGCGTTGTATAACTTTTATTTCCCCTGCTCGTGCTCACATATTAAAACTAACACTTCAAACGCGCGTATTTTCCCAAGCAATGAAGTACGCCAGCGTTTCGGCTATTCTGAAAGGAGGATGCCCTGATGAGCCAAACTATAGGCCGATTTCGGTGTTACTCGTGTTTTCGAAAGGACTAGAAAAATGATACGCCAACGTATGGCTAATTTCTTGGATAGGTTCGGTGTTATAACTAACGCGCAACACGGATTTTGGAACAATAGGTCAGCAGAAAGAGCCCTACTCTCAATCAAGGAAACCATAATAACAAAAAATCACACCATCTCCCGCTAAAGCGAACCATGTGTGGATGCGAAGCAGCGGGGAGATGGTTAGCTTGAACGAGAGGTTGCCGCCGTTCACGTTTCTTTTCGGCTTCGCGAGCCCGAGGTTCGGGATCGCCACGTCGCCGCTCCCGTTTCGCGGCAGCGGCCCGAGCGCTCATCGCGGCGCTGCACAGGAGAGAGAATGAGGCGCACGCGCTCCGTCATTTTCATACCGCGAAACTACTGTGGCGCCCCCAGCGGAGTATGCAGCTGTCGTAGCACCTGTCGTGCGCGCCGCTCCGTAGAGTAGAGGATTCCTGTAGGAGAGAAAGAGGGGAAGCATAGGAGAGGAGAGACAGGGGGAGGGGACGCGCATACGCTGTAGGGGTGTGGCACGTGGGAAGGAGGGACGGACGAAGCCCCCGCCATAAGCTGCTTCGCATCTAAGAAAGCATAGAAAGGAAAACCTATACGCTGGCGTTATTTATCAACTTAAGAATGCATTACACTGTCCAAGCCATAATATTTTATTAGACAAACTAGAATGTTACGGAGTACGCAGTAGTTGTTTATCTTTGTTCTTTTTTTGCTTGAGTAACAGGTACCAAGGTGTTTACGCGAACGGTCACATGTCGTCATTTCTAATCAACAGATATGGCGTGCCACAAGACAGAGTTCTGGGGCCGCTTTTTATTTAATATCTATATACATAGAAATGACAAAGTTAAAATTTATACTAACGCTGAATATATCACATACGCTGATGACAGCACTGCCATATTATCAGTAAACGGGGTGCTAAACTTGAGCGCGCAACGCAATGAACTACTGCGGAAGTTATCTGGCTGGTCTCAGATAAATCAAATTGAGATCAACGCGAAGGAAACTAAGATAAATATTTTTCACTCAAGGAACAAACTGCTGCATCTGAATAATGCTATCACCTTTGAAGGTCAGAA
This sequence comes from Rhipicephalus appendiculatus, assembly GCA_030522465.1. Taxonomy (NCBI): domain Eukaryota; kingdom Metazoa; phylum Arthropoda; class Arachnida; order Ixodida; family Ixodidae; genus Rhipicephalus; species Rhipicephalus appendiculatus. The sequence continues at coordinate 17,534 of JALIZH010007036.1, forward strand.
AATCAAAATAGTTGACAGTGACAAATTCTTGGCGTGTACTTTTCCTCACAGCTTACGTGGGACATGCATTAAATTACCTTTGTAAAGAGCTCTCCTCCGTGACTGGCGTTTGATTACGATGTCGTAGTCTACTCCCCTACAAAGGCCTTAATTAATGCACATTTCTGTTATTGCGCTTTAGTGTGGTGCGCAACCACTAGAACTAACATAGTTAGACTTCAAATGCTACAAAACAGGATTATTCCCTATGTTGGCAACCTAGACTATAATTCAAGCACCAGAGAAGCGTTTCCGAAATACAACGTTATTCGAATGAACAACTTATATACTTTTCACTTGTTACATACTGCACGATATGCTTCAGAATTCCTCAGGAATAACATAAGTCAATTGGCATCAATAGAGCATCGATGACTTAACGCGAACACAGGGAGCCCTGAGACACGGCCAGTTTCACATTTCAGGACACGCTACAAACATCAATCATTAGCACATAATCTACCATCTGCTTTGAACAAATATGAAACTAACGACATTTTCAGTAAAAAAGCCTTGCGGCCATATTTCGAAAGTTCAGTTGTGATGTGATGTATCGTTATTAGCACACATAGGCGTGCGCAGGGTTCCCCTGGGGTGGGCGAAGTCTCGTCGCAGCGCCCCCCCCCCCCCCCCCCACCTTGCCTATTCAGTCAATGTATGGGGTAGACTTTTGCACCCCCCCCCCGCCTTCTTAGGTGACTAGGGGGGGGGGGCAGCCGCACCCTTGTGCCCTGGTGCGCACGCCTATGTTACTGTGTAGCATATTAACGTGATAGCGTTAAAGAGCTCGTTTCGCAGAAATTCCGGTGTCGGCGTCGGTGTTGGCGTCGTCGATTGTGAGCAAAAAATCATCATCTTGTCCGTGAGCGAAAAATTGAGAATGAAGCATAAAATAAATAATAAATTTACGGGCCCGAGTGCGGATCAAACCCAGGCCATCTGGGTGGCAAGCAGGTGTTCTACCACGTAGCCACGCGTCTGCTTGGCAACACCATGATAATAACTTCCTCTGCGTGGGAATGATTAGAAAATAACTTTCATGCTTTACAAGCACACGCGTCCTGTATACAGGCGTCACAACAGAACATGTAATATCGCAGTAATTTGCGTAGTACAAGCGTACTTTGCCATCGGGCGTCAGAACATGTGATTATGACAACGACATCATGGTTCAAAGCTGGCCACCTATTACAAAAGTCACACACGTTACTGCGCGTATTCCCTTGTTGAAACGATGGCCGTTCCACTCACTGCGAACAGACTCAACTGCGTCGTAAAGGCACAAGGCAAAGATACGTTTTATTCACATGAGCTTCGAAGCACTCTGCCTTCAGTTCAGACCGTCCCCGCTTATCGCGCCCTTCTTCCTTCTCGGTTCCTCGACCCAGTCCGGAACGTGCAAATAATCAACACCCTTAACACCATGTAGTGAGTGCATAGCAAGTTCGAAAACATTTCCCGTGCATAACTGCTCGTGGTTTAAAGCATGCTACCTATTACATAGTATGCACTGAGTGACTGAAGTACGCACTAGACGCAGATATCGCTATCACGTTAAACTCTTAATGGTGAAGCTTAAGGGTCCCCAATTCTTTCGTTTCTCTTATGATTTTTATTCTAATAACATGAGTTTTGTGGTGTGTTACGTAGCTGGCGTTCTGATTTGTTTTTGTTCCACATAGGTAACATTGCTATCTTACTATTGTATGATTCTACTTTCTGTAGCGGGATTGTAAAAATGTATATATCCTGCAGTTGTATTTCTGTTCTTGAGCAGTTCCAGCTACTTCTGGAATCTTGTGCTAGCTACTGTACATGTAGCTGTTATTTGCTGTTTTTCATGCTGACCATTGTACCGGACTGCTCGTCGTTATTGCCTTGTATACTCTGGTCGTTGGGTCCTGTCAAGCTTCTTAAGTAGCTTTTAACCCAACGCAACCATCCAGCGTATACATACCTGAAAATAAAATTGAAATTGAAATATGAAAATTTGTCCACTGCGATGCCACTGAGGAATCAGTGGTGCGCACCCCTTGGCCTAGAGCCCACGGATGCATTATGCACTAGTGCCAAGCGTGATTAATGATATACGAGACAGAAAGAATGAGAGAACTAGCAAACATCTTTGGTGACATAGATGATTTTATTGGTGAAATACTCACGTATACCCGGTCGGCGCGGCCGCATTTTAGATGGAGGGGAAATTCTTGAGGCCCGTTGCTTAGATTTAGGTGCAAATTAAAGAACCCCAGGCGGTCAAAATTTCCGGAGCCTTCAACTACGGCGTCTCTCATAATCATATGATGGTTTTGAGGACGTTAAACCCCAACAATTATTATTGTTATTATGATTATAATGTTCACGTATAAAATCAATTTCGCAGATAAAAATCCTAATTTAAAAAAGTCAACATAGTACCAATATGAACAAATAAATGCCTGGCAACGTAAACAACAACTTCATACAATTTTATTCGGATGACTGGTTTTGCTGATTAGTTGAAGCACGTGCGAATGATAAAAGGCGGAAATGCGTCATACGCCAGCATTTGTATATAGCTGGAAGTTCAATATTTACTTCCTTGAAGAGCAAATACTAATTCATCTCCGTAGTCACTATTGTCATCAAGCTATATAAAAAGGTAAAGAACAGTGACTAGGACGCAGTGTGGAGCCGTTCCAGTGATTGCGATGATGTTTACCGCGGCTTTCCTTATTTTTGGTACCGGAGTTCTCTCAGCCATTGTTGATGCCGACTCTACCGGTGGTACCTGTTCTGAATTGCCTTTCTCTCAACCTAATGGGTGGAAGGTAAGTATTTTCTTTCCCGTAATGGCTAGTGAACTAGTAGTCTCCAGTTGCTTACTCAAAGTAAAATTTCCTATGTGAGGATTCTATAACGTGGAAATTGAGTATATACGCTTCGCGGTAACCGAGGGCCAGTGACACCGTGTTGCTGAGCTGCTTGTCACTGAAGATGAATAAAACATTTTCAAGATGGTGCAATGGAAAGCAAAAAGAAGAAAAAACGCGGTTATTATTATCTGCCACTGTGATGCTCTTTTGATCAGCCTCGAGAGATCCCCCCGACCAGCGTGTATTTCATTGTTTGTTCAGTTTATGGTCATGCTTTTCATGGTAAACACAGAAGCTGCATTTCGACAGAAAATGTGTGGTAATGACGCTCGCGCTTTTATGGCAGGAGGCACAAATTAAAAAAAAAGCCTGAAGTGGCCAATTTCAACCAGGGTTAGGGACTGCGGTGTGCCTCATAATCACATGGCCGTTTAAGGAGGAGTTCATTTGTGAACCGTGTTGATGAAGCATACATGCACTTTCACACGCGTAACTGTCACGGATTCTCTTCATGTCCCATCAAAAAAACAGCCATCACATAATGCTGCTTGTACTGCAGTACCAAACAAACCAAAGCAAAAAATTTAAAAAAATTAATGGTATATAAGCTTTTTATATAAGCTCATACATGCAGTAATCAGCAAGAACACATGGTGTGCAAGCTAGTCGGCAAGTTCAACGACACACATTGTTTCTTTAATAAGGGGAAGTCTTGAGAAAGGTGGATCTCACCGCAGAGTGTTTGTTCAAGGTATCAAATGTTTTGAAAAATTTCTAGGGATAAAGGGTCAAAGAAAGCAGGCGCATGTTCGAAACTCCGCCGCCATCGTAGTTACCTATTGTTCTAGCTGGATCATAATGACGCAGAAAGATGTCCCCTGACTCTTGAACCTTCCGATGTGTGTACAATTGTTCACGTTATACTGCAGGCTATATTCTAGCTAAGTGCTCAGCATTCTGTAGGATGTGCCTGCTCAGCGTTCTGTGGGATGTGCCCTCCAGACTACAGCTTTGAATTGTAGGCTTCAGATGCGCATACATACAGTTTGTAGCTTTAAAGGCAGTGCATATGACCCATCACCCTAACTTTTCAAGATATGAACAATCACTTCACCGTCTTACTCCTACATACCTGAATACTGTTGTATGTGTAATCTCGAAACATAGCCTTCATATAGGCACGTACATGCTGTTGTAGTGTAACGTGTGACACAAAGTCACAGTTTCACCGCAAGGCCGAAGCTATGAATGCGATAGCAACAAATTGGTCTTTCACGCTCACCAATGCTGGTAGCTCGAGACAGGCAGCGCTCTACTGAAACACAAAAGAGGTATGAAAACTTGTGTCTTTAGCATACGTAATTAAATTTTCAGAACGTCATATATAGAAAGACCATTATTGTATAGGTTTAAGTATGGGTTTTAGTGTAGATGCTTTGTGGGATGTCTTGAAGTATTTATAATTTCAAAGATTAGGAATTGATACTAACCTCTCTTGTAAATAAACTTGAATCAAGTCATGTGATGTTCCTCTTATTCCACAATCATAAAACTTAGTTAGGAAACTGACGCAGTTTAAAGAGTTAAATGATTTTCTTAGATCTATAACGAGATCGATGTTGTATAATATTTCGTCAACGTTATTTATTATCTCATGTTTATTACAGAGAAACGTTTTTTCACAGGTATTTTTAACAAAACACATATTGCGCATCAGACATAACAGAGTAATTTAGAAAAATACTATCCATGCGGACGCGGATTATTCTCTCAAAAATTTGGCATATATATTATAAGACGACGTGAGGTATGACGGCACGATTGTTGCATTTACAACACAGGCGCATGACACAAAGACAGGACGCCCGCCGAGACAAACGATGATGATGACTACGGTGATTTGTATGCACAGGCGAATATTACGAGCTGCACAATGAGCGCGCTCACTATTTTCAGTGCTCATGCAATATTCATAACACATATATTGATAGAAATCAACACTGAAAAATAAAGATAATCTTCACATAAGCAAGAGACGAACTAAATTTGCTTTCATATGGGTTCTGACGTCAAAAACGTTTCGTCCACTTAATAACTGCTTGGTCGTTATTCTTATAGCACACTCGTTAGGATAATACAATTGCTTTTCTTACCGCAGTTTCTACAGCAAGGTCAAACGTACGAAATGAGACGAAGGAACTTCCATACGGCAGGGTCTGACAAAACTAGGTGCTTGACCAGCACTATAACTGAAAAACATGACAGTGACCATACTGTGCACGCAACCATAAAATTTGAATATGGCGAAGCTAAAGAAAGGTAAGGCCGTTTCCTTTGAGTTATTTCTTTCCCAAAGTACTACTCTGAAAAGGAGAAAAAATATGCGATGCCGTGCGAAGATTCTACAGTTTAAAATATGGAGTCAAGTATTGTATGTGCCATTTTACCATGAAATAAAATCACTGTTAAATTTCGGTCTTGGACCTACATAGCGAATACACAATAATCTAATATTTTCACATTAGCGGGAGAACAACTCGTGAAGTGAGACTTAAACAATAAAATGAAATTTAGGCATAAATGTTGAAGGTTCACCGTTTTTATGGTGCACATAGTGAAAAACACACTGTGTCACAGTGCATTTACACGTCATCCGTTTAAAAAAAATCGGTCGAACAATACTGTTGGGTACGGAGGTTGTTCGGTGCGGACGATTGTTGGATATCCATTGTAATTGCATAGCCTGTATTATGCTGAACTTCAACAATGTTTCATCATGAAACATCCGTTATGGAACAATGGCTACATCTACTGCGACCATTAGACGCAAAATGTCTTGTTTTGGACGGCGCTGCCACACACGGCAAATATTTTGCATGAACTCGCGAAAGTATGGAGAGATACATTTTTGCACACAACCAATTTTCTTAAGTTAAATGCAGAAATACGTGAGTGAAAATATTGCAATGGCAAAAACTCTGTTCAAGCTCCCTAGAGAATGTTTACTCAGTACTTAAGTATTGCTTTAATAATATTTGTAATTTAAACTCAGAAAAAATATGATGCTGTTTGTTACAATATGTCAGAATTGATGTGGTGAGAGGGCTGCAGATTATTACTAAATGGTTCACGAAGTACTAATTGTCCTCAGGCACAATTTCATGGGTATTTGAACTGGCTTCTGAGGCTATTATTAATTTCTTGCCGTCGTATTACATGTCAAATAATAAAGAGCAAAGAAAATATCTTAAACTGCTATGCTCTGTCACTTAGCATGTTAGAAAACGACCTATTATGGGCTATTTTATGCCCCCCCCCCTCCTTTAAAAAGCCCGAACGAAGGTGTCACCGCTTTGGTAACGCAATAAATTTTCTTCTAAAATTTGAGCAACGCACTAAGTACTTTATATACTGCCTTGCTGCCTCGGGACAAGAGTGCTTACAAGCTCGTGATGGCAGCGGCGAAAGTACCGGCAGTGTCGACGCCATCGGCTCGTCTTGAACGCTCGGCGCCTTGGGCGCATCAGTACCGCTTAGCGAACATGTCCCCACAGACAAGTGCCTGGTTCGCTTCGAGAGGGAAGGAGTTAATGCCGACGTAGCCCTTCCACACTCGCGTTGATATTGTCACGTGGTTGTGACGTCGACGAAGGCAGCAGGCGACGTATCCAAGATGACACTGTTTATTTGGCTGAACCTGTGGCCGGTAAACGGAAAGTAAGAATACAGCGATACACGCTGGCACTGATAGCGGCGAACAGAGCGTCGGCCTTCGATCAACTGATCTGTCCCTCCTTAGTCTGTCCCTCCTTCCCGCGTCCCACACCCCCACAGCGCATGCGCGTCCCCTCCCCCTCGCTCTCCTCTCCTAAGCTCACCCCCTTTCTCTACTCTAGGAATCCTCTACTCTACGGAGCGGCCCCCGCGTCCCACACCCCGACAGCGGATGCGCCTCCCCTCCCCCTATCTCTCCTCTCCTACGCTCACCCCCTCTCTCTACTCTAGGAATCGTCTACTCTACGGAGCGGCGCCCGCGTCCCACAGCACATGCGCGTCCTCTCCAGCTCTCTCCTACGCTCACACGCTTTCTCTACTCTAGGAATCCTCTACTCTACGGAGCGGCTCCCGCGTCCCACAACCCCACAGCGCATGCGCGTCCCCTCTCTCTTCTCTCCTACGGTTCCCCCCGTTCTCTCCTCTAGGAATCCTCTACGGAGCGGCGCGCGACAGGTGGTGCGACAGCTGCATACTCCGCTGGGGGCACCACGGTAGTTCCGCGGTATAAAAATGACGGAGCGCGCCTCATTCTCTCTCCTATGCAGCGCCGCAATGAGCGCCCCAGATGCTGCAGCGAAACGAGAGCAGCGACGTTTCTTCCACTCAACCTAATCTCCCCCGCTGCTTCGCATCCACACATGGTTCCCTTTAGCGGGAGATGGGGAAGTTTTTTTTTGCTTTTTTTATATTTTTATTCACTCCTCCTCCAGTCACAGCTTCTCTCCGCCATTGACCTAGTGAGTTTAAGCTAACGCCAAGATGAATGTTGGCGACACTGTTACAGGGTTCGCCAAAAGAGCTTCACTATAAAAATGTCTACCACTATCCACAGTGTTCTAGCCACGCTGAGAAACACGATTCCGTACAAAAAACATGGCTGATCCCTCTGTCAAAGGTATCGGTATAACACGAAAGTGCAATGTGTCTTCACGTAGGTAGTTGAGCGTTATTGTGCAACGAATACTTCAGCAACAAATTGAAATGTCATGCGAAGAACGGCAAGCAGCTTGAAACGTGCTGCGTGCACCTCAAGCTGAAAGGACGCACGAAATGAGCATACACAGGACGAACACGGACTAACTGTCACAGCTCGACACCTAAAGCACGCAGCTCTAACACAAAGAAAGACGCACGAAACGACGCATGAGACTGAAATATAGGAGAATATCAAATAGGAGAAATGAACTGCCGTAAATGGACGTGCAATATAATCATTATGACATGGAAGCCGACATGAAGAAATGTTTTAAGTGTTTTTTTTCGCGCGAAATGACAAGTGCAGGTTTGCTGAATACCTCAACAGTTAATTAAGGTCAACTTAATGTCTGTTTTGCGTCATTTGAAATATTACTGAGAAACTCGCGCCTTAGTCTAATGAAAATCACTTCTGACATTTGACATTTAGTTAAAAACTTTGTCTTCATTTTTCAGGAAAACCATCAAACAAGTGTACCAGATGTCCCCGGATGATACAACTAACCTCAACATAATGAATACTACAAAAGAATCCGGTATGAGGTGTTTTCTTCGTTATTGGTATTTGGTTAAAGGAAATAATTGACTTGGTTGGAGTATTTAAAGCACGCGCGTTAATCATCTGTAATGCTTTCAGCTATTACGCTAGCGGGTTTGGTACTTCGTTGATACTTACAAAAGAAAATGATATTAAGAAATAGTGCTTACTAAACCTATTCGCAATTGTTTATGTGTTAAAAGTGGAGCTGTTTAAGCTTTTCGTTCTGCCGTTTCCGTTTCCAATAACCAGAAAACTGTGCTGCGCCTACTGCGTGCAACGCAATACCTTGGCCGGCGCGCGCTCTCTTTGTAATCATCTTCATCTTACGATTGATTATAAATGAAGACGGTTTGCTCTTGGCGATGTGCATTTCAGAATTGAGGAGAGTTATAATAGTGATTTCTGAATCGACCAGAAATTCGGCAGATAACAGGCCTGCCGCCGGTACACCCATTGATGTTGGCACGACTGATTTGCAATATAGGCGTTCCTTCACTGCGTGTGATCTCTATCGAGAAGAAGAGAGATGCTCAGAACATATGCACAGAAAAGAAAGGAAAGAAAGAGAGAGATACGTTGTCGATTAAGACCATGATTATTATATCTGCGCTAATAGGGACTTTTAGTTTGTACGTATACGTTTTAACGTTACCGTGTTATCGGAATACCGCATTGCGTTTACCATGTTACCGGAACGCATGTTTAAGGAAAGTTCTAACTCCCATACGTAAACGTTTACGTACGTACGTAAATTTATACCTTTACGTTTGCGCATACCACTAAATGGTGATGATAACCGTTTTAAGGTATATTTAATTTAGATAAGATTGAATCACCACTGCGGCAAAATTATAAAAGAGGTTTTTTAGCGTGTAAGGTATCCCAATGTACGCGAAGTAGTGTCAAAATACCGGGCTACCGGACGATGTGTACGACATCTTGTGACGATTGGTGGAACCGGTCATGGACACGTTTGTTCCCACCTAGTTCTTTTGAGAGATGAATTATTAAAGAGGCAACTCACTCGTAATTAGGCTGCTGCAAGGCATTCACACCAGAAGTAGAAAGCACGATGTTTCTACAACAACAATTATGTGCTTGCCTGGTTCTTCTTAGCCCCGCTAGATGGCACCACCTATCCCGCCTGTCAGGGGCTTTAGGCCTCTCACGTTTACGTTACGGCTTCGGCATGATAGGTCATTTTAGCTTCGGCAATCCTGCTGGAACAATTAGGGTGATCGCTCGCACTGCGGCTTATTTCGCCTCTGCGGCTAGAGTCTCCTCAGAACGGATATCGCGAGTAGCCACGAACGAAGGTGGATTTGCGAGATAGGGCCGAAAACGTAACGCCTCTCCGGCGAGTAGTTTACGTTCCGTAAAGGCCTGCGCATGCGCAGATTCCTTCCGGTATCCGGCAACACTATAACGTAAAAGAAGTATACGTACAAGCTAAAAGCTCCTAAGGTCCGCGGTGCAAAAACTGAGAGCCAGCTTTCGAGCACGGCAAAATTATCGCAAATTGGCGGTGCGTTCCGTCTTTGCTACTGTTGTTACGCGCAGTGTAGAGTTCCGCGTAGGCATAGCCTGACTAAACTAGCGCTAGCACGTTGGTGAAACACCTGAAACGCTTGACTGCACGTAGCGATAGTAGTAAACACGGGACGCACAGCGATTGTTCCCTAATTTAATTGTGCAGGAAAGTTACCTTTGAAGATTTACCAACCCGTATATTAAGACCTTGTTAATTACGACATATGTGATTAAGACCGCACCACTTACTATGTTAATGAACGTCTTTGTAATTATGGCCGTTGTACGCAAGACATTCCTAATTAACATACTGCTAATAATGTAGGCCGGCCGCAAGCTCCACTTTTAGTCCAGCCCTGCCCCACTAGCGCAAGCTAGCCTCATTATTTTGATATACCGTGATCAAACATAGAGATACAGAGCCCGTTCGACAGAAATGCGGTCTCGGTGTTGGCGTCGTTGGTTGTGAGGTAAAAATGCAAGTTGTCCGTGAACGCCAGATAGACATATATGCAAATAAATACATAAAACCATTGGTGTAAGTGAGAATCGAACACAGATCATCTACGAGCCAAGCAGTTGTGCCGTCACCCAGACATTCGAGTGCTTGACTACGCTGCTAAAAAAACCTATGCAAATGTAACGTTGGCGACCAGGGTTGTGAACGCATGTGACAACGTATACCTCGTAGACAATATATAAGAATATTTGAAATTTTAGAGGCTAAAAAATTTTCGGCGCCTGATTTTTCGGATTTTCTGCCCAAATTTCAGGCCCAACACTGCATTAATTGAGTACCCACCTCTGTCACATCGAACATCTCCATGTTGGATGTTTCTTAAGTCGATACATTTGCGACCGTAGCGGAGCCTGAAAGGCTGCTTTACCGCATTACGACAGTGTGATGAGGTGAAGTAGAATAAAAAAATTGGCCGCGTATCTGCGTGCTTCGCTGCAAATGTCGTCGAAAGACGATAGTCTTGTGCCGACTGCACTGCATGAGCGGCATGAGTACCACAATTTAATAGCTGGGCTAGCCGCTGGGCTCGTTTTTCGGACGTTTTCCGGGCGCGCTTAGACGGACGCCGGCGTTTCTCCGCTGAAATTTGGTCGTCGGTCTCTTCTCTGCGTTCTCTGATCATGTCTTGTAGAGTGGGTCGTATTTCATCAAGCGGCCATATATGTTTTGCCTTGCCTGAGACAGCGCTCTTCTACGTTGAATCAGCCGCATCTGGCTGGCATTGATAAAACAGAAGAGGACGCCATCTACAGCGCTACCGGGGAACATCGGCTTGTGTTGATGTTCCCCGGTAGCGTTGTAGATGGCGCTACCGTGTAGACCACAGCCAGCCACAGCGTCGAAGTTAAATCACTGGGCGGAGACTTGTTTTGTACACAGCAGCGCCGCGTAATAAACACTAGGATCTTTATAATTACGTATCTATAGATTTTGTTTTAAAGGAACACTGTGAATAGTACTAAGGTATTGATGTTGTGCCTCAGGTATGCGTAATATTTGATTTTTAATTGCCCACGCTCACCCGTATGAACACTTGCTTCTTGGTCAAGATTGGAGGTCGTAAGGCAGGTGGTTAAAGTTTGGCCAGCTAGCTGAATTGTGTGACGTGCCGACAAACAGACAAACAGACAGACAGATAGACAGACCAAAATTTTTACGTTTAGGTATCCCAAGAAAGACTATCGTCTTTAAAAATCTGAAGGGAGCATTTCCACTTGGACATTGGCTGTGTCTTTGGGAAGTTCGACCAGAACGGAGCCTGAAAAGCAGCTTTGCTGCAAAACGAGATTGTAATGAGGTGAAGCATAAAAAAAGAAATTGAAGGGGTCACTTCTAATCGGACGTTGACTATATTTGTCTTTGGGTAGTTCGAATAGTTTGTATAGTAAAATTCCAGCGCGAATCGAATCAAACAGCAAACACTATTCGAAATGTATTCGAAATTTCGAATATTCGCACACCCGTACCAGTTACCTAAAAAGAACTTGAAACGACAAGCCGATATTGTGGCAGTGGAGAATACTGAGCATTAGCCGGATTCATCGGATAGATCTAGCACAGAGAACACGCGTTAACGACTTGTTTAATTTCCTGACGTGCACGAACAAACCAGACGCACTGGCGAGCTTGGACCATGGTACTCGCAATGCCTTCATGTACGTCTCTGTATTGCCCATGTATAATTACCAAAACCAGTGGCTCAGCCTTGGTAAACGAATTGGATACTTATCTTCGTTTGTAACGTCCGTTCTTTGCAGTCACCCTCCAAGTCGAAGTTATTTGCGCTCGTCGATGACAGGGGGAATATTACGCAACACGCGGTGTTTCTCAGCACCTTTCCCATGTAAAATGCGTTATGTGGTCAGGAAAAAGCCTCCAAAGAGCAAAAATGTGACATGCAGCAGTTTTCGAAACTCGTTGAACTTTGTGGTGTCAGTCACTGGTTCGACGTGCCGTCGCGTCTGTATTTGGGCTCTTGGGGAGTCTTGAGTTGGTTCGAAATCCTGCTTTGGCTTTGGAAACTGTTCTGGCTCTTTGGGTCATGCATGCGGCTGCTGATTTGGCCATCTGGTAGTCTTCCGCCAGTTGCTGCTTCCTCCCTAGGCTCCGAAAGATAGACCCCCCAGTCTATAAGTGAGATAGACTAGATGGGCTATACAGGAACGCCAGGCCTGTGGACTAGGGAGGTCTGCGATTTCATTGACTCTTTCTGACAAAGTGGGCTGACTTGTCGCATTCCTCTTTCTATGATTGTGCGACGCTGTGACTCCCCTTCAGTATGCTTATCGTCTCGTGAAATTGATCAAGAGTGTGGTGCAGGGTGGAGTCCCTTTGATCGGTGATAACCGTTCGTTCAAATTCGCAAAAAGACCGTAATCTCTGCTATACAACTTCATTGAAAGAATGGGTATTCACTCGTGGCGAACAGAGCATCAAATTCGGAATGATTGCGATTGATGCTTTGAGTTGGGTTGATCGTTCAAGCGTCCACCCAAGCATAGAACTTATACCAACCAGTCCTTGGACATCTCTGTCGCGTTCGACTTCACCTGTCAATACTTTCTTGACGTGATCTGACCCGATTACTAAGCGCAGTCCATGTTCTACGTCTCTTCCAAGGAAGCACTTTTCATCAGCGAGAAATTTGCCTTTCAGTTCCAGCTGTTTGAAAAATTCGTTGTCGGATGGTGTAAAAACATCGTGACAGATAACTGGCACCATGATGGCTTGTAAGTCGCAGAACTAAGATCCGTGCTCACTGCGCAGCGGAACTTCAATGATTTTTCCTTTTTTTCAGAGCTTGATGTATTACGTGTTTGAATAGTGTTCAGTGCAATCTTGATGTTGCCATTGATCATTATTCGTAGTTTCCTTGCGATGTCTTCTTTCATGACCAATCACTGGCTGCCCCCGTCCAAGATACGTTTCATATATTACGGTCAACCTCGTGACCGACCAAAGCACGCAAAGTCTGAAGGAAAGCACCATTGTCCATCTTATACATAAGACACAACGATTGGTTACTTCGAATTGTTGCGTTCGACGGTACAAATGCTGTCGTATTGTAGGAGTTTCTGTTACTCTCCGGCTTCTTGTAGTTTGGCAAAACGGCTGCTTGGGCGAGTTGGTAATTTTGATTGGGTCACATGTGATTGTAATTTGGTGATTGTAATTTAGGTCGCAAGTGCTGGAGGCATGTTTCTCACGGCAAAGCGAACAAATCAACAGCCCCTGAGAGAAGTTTGCCTGATGCCTTTGCGACGTACACCTGAATCAACCATTATCCTTCTGTAGCGGCTCCTTCTTCGAGCGCAAAGAAATCCTGTTGTCACAGGTGTGTGTGCCATGCTTACCCGATCTGCAGAGCAAGCGTTCACGTTCTGCCGCAGTAGCGTTATACAACAAAGAAGCGGTACTGTGTTCTCGTGACTTTTGAACCTGCATCTTTTGCTCTCTTGGCGTCGTTAAGGAAAACTGCTGTCGGCTTTCTAACTCCCTTCTAGTGAAAATGAGCTGTCCATTCAGCTCGTCTTCCGAAGACGCCATCACGAGTGCTTGTTCCGAAACATTTCCCACAGGGTCTGGAATGAGAGCGCTTCTTGATGTTTCTTTGCGATTTTTCCGAACAAACGGCTGGACGGTGTCACCCGGCATGATGTTTCGCAGGTTCTCGAAAAGCGTCGCTGAAAAACTAAGTGTCCGTACCTATAAAGCTTTCAGGCAACCAATCCGCAGTTTCGCGGCGTCGTACAACTTCCCAGCACCTCTTACATCGCTTCCTGACACTACGTGCGGAAAGTTTCTTAAGGCTGACAGGTGTTACGAATCACGGAATCATTTTATACGCTTGCCGTAGACACTCTTTAAGGGTGACTACGGCATGCGCATAACATGATTCCGTGATTGGTAACCTTCTACAGATGCTGATGCTTGTCCACCCAGGAAATTCTGCAAGTAGTGTAGTACTGCCAGGGCAAAAGTCTCATTAAGATGAGATCAAATAACTTTGTTGAGTGCCCTGCGAATTGCTGGGATGGGCCTGGATACCGCCTAGGCTTCGGCCAAGGGTTGCTGGCCCCTTGGCGGCTTCTTCGGCTAGCTGGACGGCCCAGAGTTCGCGCTCCAGGTCCGAGCTGGGCAACGCAGACTCCCAGCGGCACGCGGAGGCTGTTGCTCTTTAAGGCTGCATCACGGCTATTGTTTATTATTCGTGGACATCCCCATAGCATGTGTCGTAAGGTCGCACTACAGTTGAAATATTTGCCCTTGTCTGTCATGTATGCATCTGTGTGTATTATGTGCATGATCGCTGCGTTCTGGTAGGATCGGGGTTAGTAACTGTCATCATTTGACAGACTGTTTCTTGATTAATTTTGGGTGAGGTGGTGGGAATGTACTCCTCTGTAATTTATGGTGTGCTGTAATTTCGTAAAATGTGGTAATTCTATCTTCCTACTCCCACTTTCCCGCTCGTCGGTATTTCCCTGAAGCGGAACTAACCGATGCTCGTTGTGTAAGACCTCGAGACATGCGGCGCGCTGCCTCATTCCTACCGTCTGAAGTGTGAGGGGGTGTCCAGATCAGATGTACACTTTTTCTTGATTATTACCAGCTTTTAGAATCCGTAGGGCCTTTGGGGAGATTATACTGTTTGCGAAGTTTCGTATCGCCGTCTGCGAATCACTGACTATTACGTCCGCTTGTGTGTGTGCTATGGCTACTGCTACAGCTATTTCCTCTGCGATTCCTACGTGCGGCGCAGTGACGGTGGCGCGCTCGTCAAAGATGTGCCCTCATAATTTATAACCATGGCTGTGCAGGCACGCTTGCGTCTGTATCTAGGTGTATCTACGAATACGGTGTCCATGTTGTTACCAAATTTCTTTTGTATATCACGGGTTCTCCTTTCCGGTCTGCCCTGATGGACGGGATGCATATTCTTTGGTATCGGAAGGACGGTTATCACACCTCTAATGTGTCTGGGCATGTCTACTTTGACGCCATGCTGGGTGTGAGACGCAATACCTGCCGATCCAATATTTGGTTGCGTGTTTTAGTTTTGGACAGGCGTTCGTACTCTACAATGCGCTCTGCTTCTATTAACTCATCCAGTGTTTTGTGAAGACTTAGGTGCAGTAGGCTATCGCTGTTAGTGCTGATGGAGAGACCCATTTGCTTGCTTGTAAATTTTCCTGAGTAAACAGTCTAGTTTGCGCCTTTCTCATGAGTGCCATCGTAGGTACGATGCTACGTAAACTATTGTGCTTATTACGAACGCTTGGACTAATCTAAGCAGACTGCGTTCTTTCATTCCGCTATATTTGTTGGCTAGGCTTTTAAGTAAAAACATGATTTCAGACGTTACATCGTCTGCTTTGCATACGATCTCTCCATTGTGGCCGTTACATTCAACAATAAGTTTCGTGGTTTTTAGCCACGTCTTGATGGATTATAAATGAGGAGCTCTGATTTCCATGCCGAACACGCCAGCCCAGTTCCTGATAGATATTGTTCGACTGTTTGTATCGCACGTTGTAATCTGTTTTCAACTTGTCCATCACTGCCATGACTCACCCATAGGGTAATAACGTCAGTATAAGTAGTATGATGGAGGCCATCGATTTCCTGTAGCTTTGCTGGTAAGCCGATCAGAGCGAGATTCAACGGCATAGGAGAAATTACTGACCCCCCTGAGGCGTGCCTTCGCTTCCCAGCTGTAGTCCCTCGGACTCGATATCCCCTATCTTAATGCGGGCTTTTCTGTTAGTTTGGAAGTCTCGAATGTAGTTGTATACTCGCTGGCCTAGGTCTAGCTCTTTTATTCTGTTTAATAATGTTTCGTGCGTAACACTGTCAAAAGCTTTCCTTAGATCTAAACCTAGGATATATTTGGTGTTTCGACTTGTGTTTACTATGATTTCATGTTTAAGTTGGCGCATTGTGTCCTGTGTCGACAAGTTTCTCCAGAAGCCAAACATGGTAGACGGAAAAACGTCGTTGTCCTGGAGATAGTTGGTCACTCTTGTTAGGACAACGTGTTCTATTAGTTTTTCCACACGGGAAGTGAGCGAAATGGATCACAAGTTCTCCGACTGTAGCCGCTTGCCTGGTTTATGTATTAGAATAATCTGAGCTGTTTTCCATTTTTGCGGTATTGTGCCTGATTCCCAGCACTCGTTGATGTATTTGGTGAGTTATTCTAGTGAAGCATCATCAAGATTATGGATCATCTCCGATAAAGTATTTCTTAGAACTTTTCCCCAAATACTGTCGAGTTGTGACAGTATCCGATAGAACTGGGTAT